>WBNM01034968.1:0-14369 GCA_013399055.1 Ramphastos sulfuratus
ATTCTGTGATTCTATGAATTCAGCTCTCCATTTGTGTTTCCAGTGTATCTATGGCAAACCTGGAGGCCAGCTCCTGACCACCAACGCTTATGCTGCTGTGCTGCACCACAACCAAAGCCCAGAGTTCTACGATGAGGTAAAAAATGAGATGCTGGCAACCAACAGATTTCCCTGGATGTTACCCAGCCAAGGGCCCTTGCAGGATACCTTTTTTTTTTTTTTTTTCCTTCCAGGGCTGGGTGAAATGTGGGCAAAAAAACCAAAAAACAAACCACCCAATCACCATCTCTGTCTCAGTAGAAGGGCAGAGCAGAGCCAGAGGCTTTGCAAGTTCTGAGTGCCAGTTTGTTTTCTGCTGTCTGTGCCTGCCACGCTTTGTGCACACCAATCACACACCCCCATAGTGATGTGCAAGAGGTGATGGAAATGGTGTCCAGGAGCTATTTAAGATGGGTTAGGGAATGTGTCTTGTTTAACTGCATACTGCCTTTGTGAAATAGAACTGAAACCATTACTCTGCAACTGAAAAAAAAAAAAAATCCAGTCTTATCTGTCATGGTATCATTTTAGATTAAAATTGAGCTTCCAATTCACCTCCATCAAAAGCATCATTTGCTTTTCACCTTCTATCATGTCAGCTGTGAAATTAATACAAAGGCAACAGCGAAAAAACAGGACACCGTTGAAACTCAAGGTATGTCCAACTGCTTAAACTACTTCTGTTGGAGTGGCACAGGCCAAGAGAAAAATGGGACAGGCTGAGAGAGTTGGGGCTCTGCAGCCTGCAGAAGAGAAGGCTTCCAGGAGACCTTAGAGTGGCCTTCCAAGATCTGAAGGGGGCTACAGGAGGGCTGGGGAGGGACTAGAGGCAAGGGCTTGGGATGACAGGAGGAGGAGGAATGGGTTTAGACTGGCAGAGGGGAGATTAAAACTGGATGTTAGGAAGAAATGAGGGTGGGGAGGCAATGGCACAGGTTGCCCAGGGAGGTTGTGGNCACAACAACCCCATAAATGCTCCAAGCTTGGGGCAGAGGGGCTGGAAAGTGCCCAGCAGAGAAAGCCCTGAGGGTGCTGGGTGACAGCAGCTGGAGAGGAGCCAGGGTGTGCCCAGGTGGGCAAGAAGGGCACAACATTCTGTTCTGCACCAGGAACAGTGAGGGCAGCAGAACCAGGAAAGTGATTGTCCTCCCATGGTCAGCACTGGGGAGGCCACAGCTTGAGTGCTGGGTTCAGTTTTGAGCTCCTCACTCCAAGAAGGGCATTGAGGGGCTGGAGCAGGTCCAGAGAAGGGCAACAAAGGTGGGGAAGGGTCTGGTGAACAGTGCTGGGGAGGAGCAGCTGAGGGAGCTGTGGGTGTGCAGTGTGGAGAAGAGGAGGCTGAGGGCAGAGCTCATTGCTTCTGCAGCTCCCTGAGAAGAGGCTGCAGTGAGCTGGGCCTGGGCTCTGCTCCCTAGGCTCAGGTGCTAGAAGGGGAGGAAATGTCCTGAAATTGTGCCAGGGGAGGGTTGAGTTGGAGCTGAGGAAAAATGTCTTTGGTGCAAGTGGTCAGGGAGGGTGGGCGTTGGGCTCTGCTCCATCATAACAAGTGATAGGATGAGAGGAAATGCACCAGGGGAGGTTTTAGGTTGGAGATGAGAAGAAAATTCTTCCCTGGAAGGGCTCTCAAAGCCTGGCCCAGGCTGCCCAGGGAGGTGGCTGAATCCCCATCCTTGGAGCTGTCTCCAAGAGGCAGAGCTGTGGTACTGGGGGCCACAGTTTCATCCCAGCCTCGGCAGAGAATGGTTGGATGATCTGAAAGGTCTCTTCCAACCAACACAACTCTCTGATCCCATGAATGCGTCACCAAGTGCCCAGGCAGAACCTACTGCAGCCAGGCTGGCACGGGCAGACCCAGCCTCGCTTGCACAGCCGCGCGTCTTGGTCTCTGGGGCTGAGCCCCAGCTCTGTGTGGAGCTTGAGCTGAGCCTGTGCCCCTCTTTGCCTAACTGCCCCCCTGGTTGCCTCTGCAGTGGGATATTCCTGGGTGCCCCTGCTGAAGGACGGACGGATTGTCACCCTGGAGCGGCATTTGCCGGTTTCTGCCAACCTTCCCCCTGCCTACCTGGGCCTGGGAGACGCCGAGGCACGAAGGGTAGGGTCGCTCTGTTTGCAATGGATTTACACCTAAAAGGAGGAGAGAGGAGCTGAGCTTTTGTTACCACTTCAAGCCCAGGGTTTCTGCTGGTGCTCTGCTCTGCCGGCAAGATGCCAGTTGCAGGGCAGCCCCTCAAGCTTGAGGTTCCCAGGAGTGGGCAACAGGACATTTTGAATTCCACTCTCTGTGACTGTATAGGGTGCAGAAAAGATTTGGTGTGGCAGGGTGGGCTGCTGCAGGTGGCACAGAGCAGGAGGATGGGCACATGCTCTGTGGGCACCTTCTCATGGGGACCCCTCTTCCCCGTTGTGGCTGCAGCCAGGTGTTGGTGCTGGGTAGGGAACCGGTCCCCATCCCACCCCAACCCACAGCACCATCTGCACACAGCCAGCTCCTCACTGCTGGGCTGTGGCTGGCTGTGTCTGCTCGCTGCTGTGGCTGTGTCTGCTCGCTGCTGTGGCTGTGTCTGCTCGCTGCTGTGGCTGTGCCTGTCTGTGGCTGCTCGCTGCCGTGGCTGTGTCTGTCTGTGGCTGCTCGCTGCCGTGGCTGTGTCTGTCTGCGGCTGCTCGCTGCCGTGGCTGTGTCTGTCTGTGGCTGCTCGCTGCCGCGGCTGTGTCTGTCTGCGGCTGCTCGCTGCTGCGGCTGTTTCTGGCTGTGGCTTGTCGCTGCTCGGGCTGTGTCTCCTTGCTGCTGTATCTGTGTCTGTGTCTCCTTGCTGCTGTATCTGTGGCTGTGTCTCCTCACTGCTATGTCTGTTCACAGCAGCCCAGCGTGGATGCAAAATGGGTGGATGGAGCAAAGCCACTGTTTAAAATCAGAATCCACTTGGACTCAACCATTTACACCCAGGTAGGTCAAGCACTTTGCTCTTAAAGACTTGCAGCACAAATGCAGAGGGGGGCACTGCTGTATCTCTGCCACTGCTGGAGACACTGTGGGAAAGAGGTCCCTGTGTCTGCAGAGAAGCAGCAGCTCGGGGCTGACCTGCAGGGATCTGCTCCTGTGGTAGGTGTGATGAGACAGGTGCATGAGTCAGTGAGCCTGGGGAGAGGCTGATGCTCTCCTGGCCACTTGCACTGCAATTGGCAAGGCCAGGGAAACATTTCAGCAGATGAGCTGCTTTGCTGATGCCAAAGGGAGAAGGAAATGAGAAGCTCCCCAGGACATCAGGCTGTTTACTAACAAACCGCTGGGACAACAGCTGCTTCACCAACTCCTCATGTGCCCTGCCCTCTTATGGTAGTGGTGAACGTCCCCAGGCTTCATCAATGTGCAGCAAAGATCCTCAGCACATGCTCTAGGGCACCTCCTGTCAGCAGTGCTGGTGGTGATGCAGTCAGCTGCACTTGGTCGGCAGCAACTTGCTTTTAGCGTCAGCTGAGTCTGCTTCTGTGCAGCACTGAGAGCACCACAGCGGTTCCACTCCCCACCAAATCACATCCCCAGATGCTTTTTTAGGGTTAAACAACTCAGTACTCAAGTTTAACCTCCAAGGAGGAGGAGGGAGGGGAATGGGAACGAGAGTCTGACATTAGGAGGTGAGTGAAGCAGATGCTGAAGCAGTCTCACAGAGCTGCAGCCACTTCTCCAGGCTACTGCTGGGTGGGACTGGGGCTCAAGGGAGTGCAGCCACAGGATAATCCTAACACTTTTGACACTCTGATGCTTCATCTTGAGATTAATTGGGAGCCAAGGGATAGGCAGTGACTGACTACGTGGGGAAAGGCAGGGAGCAGCAATGTAGTGCTGGGAAATGGCAGCCTGGGGACCGGGAACGCCACTGGTAATGATGTGGGGACATGGCCAACTGCCAGAGGTCAGTCAGCAGATTTCTGTGTGAGCTGCAGAGTAGGGGCTGACAAAGACTGCAGCTGCTGCACTGAACTTGTTTGTCTCTTCCAGGACATGCACTTGCACAAATTCTTCCACTACTGCCAGCTGGTTCAGGCGGGAGCTAAGGAGGTCCCAGGAGAACTTGTTAAATGCCTGAAGGTGAAGAGTGCCTGTTGGTGGCCATCGTCTGTGTTCTGCCAGCCCATCGCGGGTAGCCACAGCCCTGCCCTGCAGGAGCAGCCACCTGCTGCAGGGATGCCTCCAGGGCACTAGGCAGTGCTCTTACCCTTTGCTCGCTGCCACAGCTGCTGTCTGGGTGCTGCTGCTTTCACAGGCAGCAGGGCTCTTGTGGTGCTCATGGCAAAGCCTCCTCCTGGGGGCTTCTCACACTCCTCCCCTGCTGTCCTAGGACTGATGCAAACCTTTGAGCCCATAGCACAATTTCTGGTTTCCAGGATTCAAAACAGGGAGATCTCTCTCTCCCTCTGTCTCTCTCTGTCTCTCTGTCTCTCTCTGTCTCTCTCTCTCTCTCCCTCTGTCTCTCTCTCTCTCTCCCTCTGTCTCTCTCTCTCTCTCCCTCTGTCTCTCTCTCTCTGTCTCTGTCTCTCTCTCTCTCTCTGTCTCTCTCTCTCTCTCTCTGTCTCTCTCTCTCTCTCTCTGTCTCTCTCTCTTTATATTTATATATAATTCAAACCAGGGATATATATAAAATATATATTTATATATATAAATATATATATTATATATATTAAAAAAACTCAAACCAGGGATATATATTTTTTTCCCCAGCTGAAAAGGATCTGAGATTATCAATCAGTTCAGCCTGACTACAGGCAACCTGCGACCCAGACCCAGCTTTTTTTTGGCAGTTGCTGAGACAAGCAACTGAGGCAGTTGCTCCCTGAGTAAGGACCTGGGAGCAAGCTCAGCAGAGGCTCCTGCAGGGACTCTGTTTCTTGGCTGTTTACTGTCTCTGTTTCCCTCCCTAACTGCCTGGTTTGGAGTGCTGCTGCAGTGCCAGCTCTGCTCCCAGTGGTGAGGATTTCTCATCACAGACTTACTGGGAGCGTTTCAGACCATTTTAAGAAGTAGAGAGAATGGCAAGCTTTGAGGCTGAGCACTAAAAGGAACAGTTGCTTTGTTGTGAGCATTTTGTCAAGGGAAGGTCCCAGCCCTGCCCACTGCAGCCTGCAGACAGAACCACAGAATCACAGCCACACCCAGGCTGGCACAGCCCCTCAGGAGCACCAAGTCCAACCCAGATCCCTGCTCTGCAAGATTCACCTTAAACCATAGCCCCAAGCACCACATCCAAACCACCTTAAACACCTCCAGGCTGGGTGACTCCAGCACCTCCCTGGGCAGCTCATGCCAGTCCCTGACCACTCTCTCCATGAAAAACTTTTTCCTAATGTCCAATCTAAACCTCCCCAGGCTCAGCTTGAGGCCATTCCCCCTTGTTCTGTCTGCAGTTCCCTGTGAGCAGAGCCCAGCAGCAGCCTCTCCACACTGTCCCTTCAGGCAGACAGCAATGAGCTCTGCCCTCAGCCTCCTCTTCCTCACACTAACCATCCCCAGCTCCTTCAGTCTCTCCTCATCACATTTACTCTCCAGGCCCTTCCCAGCTTCCTTGCTCTCCTCTGCACTGGCTCCAGCACCTCCACATCTCTCTTGTACTGAGGTGCCCAAAACTGAGCACAACACTCAAGGTGTGGCCTCACCAGAGCAAGGCACAAGGGGACAATCCCCTCCCTGCTCCTGCTGGCCACAGCATTTTTAATGCAAGCCAGGATGCCCTTGGCCCTCTTGGCCATCTGGGCACACTGCTGGCTCACACTCAGCTGCCTGGGCACACTGCTGGCTCACACTCAGCTCCCTGGGCACACTGCTGGCTCACACTCAGCTCCCTGGGCACACTGCTGGTTGACACTCAGCTCCCTGGGCACACTGCTGGCTGACATTCAGCTCCCTGGGCACACTGCTGGCTGACATTCAGCTCCCTGGGCACACTGCTGGCTGACATTCAGCTGCCTGTCTATTACAACCCCCAGGTCCCTTTCTGCCAGGCAGACATTTACAGGCTAGCCATGAGTAGGGAGCTTCTTACCTCCAGCAGCTCACTAATTCCAGTCATTTAAATAATTAATTAACAGAGTAAATAAATAATTAACGGATTTAAGAACCTTTCATTAGATTGGCAGCTTTGAAAACTGGAAGTGAAACTCCCTGGACTCACAATGTGAGATTCAGGCTCAAGAGGTCTGTGGCATGGGTGGCACCAGCTGGTCTTGAGCTTCACTAAGTCCCTCAAACCTCATTTCCAACAGCAAGCTGTACTCTTGGGAGGGAAGCCTCACTGTGAGCCCTCAGGCATTGAGGTTTCCATGCTCCAAAGGCATTTGAGAAAATGAGACTTAGGCCATTAGAAAATGGCCACAAGCAACACCAAGTCCTGTAGAGCAAAGCTTCAGCCTTAAATTCTGGGTTATTAGGGTCCAATCCTAGTATATGACCTCCAGTGAGGTCATAGCTGCCTGGGCACATCAGGGAGGAGAGCTAATACCTGCCATGAGTGAGTGATGTTGCTCCCTGGGGTGTGATGCTAGGGGGGGCCCAAGTTCTCCTATCCTCTGGCCAGCTGGAGCCCACACCCCCAAAGCCACATCACAGCAGTGTCTGTGGGACTGTTAAATGTTTTGACACCTGCAAAACGTTGAACTAAAAGTGTCTGTGTTCTGAACATCTGTTTTAGTGTTTGCACGCCATGGAGACCCAAGTAATGATTCAGTTTCTACCTGTAATTCTTATGCAACTCTTTAGAGTCCTCACCAACGTGACGCGGGAAGACGAAGTGGCTGTCAACTGCACCATGTGAGTGCCTGGGAAACTCTTGGGGCTGCTTCCCTGGCAGGCCACGGTGCAAAGCAGGCTCTGGTTTCCCCTGTACGAGGTGCTAAGTGACAGCATTGGCTGTCCACAGCTCTTTGCTGCAGTGGTCCTGCTGCCTTCACCTGGCCGTGCCTGTGTGGCGTGGGATGTTGTGGGGAGCTCGTCCTGGGTGGAAAAAGCAGTCTGAAAGGATGCTGCTGGTTTGGTTTTTTCCAAACCAGCTTTGCCAGTGAGGGTGGCTCCAGGAGCTGTTACAGAATCACAGAATATATCTGGTTGGAAGAGACCTCAAAGATCATCCAGTCCAGCCCTCAAAACCCAGCACTAAGCCGTGGCCCTAAGTGCCAGCTCCACAGGCTGCTTGAACACCCCCAGGGATGGGGACGCCAACACTGCCCTGGGCAGACCATTCCAGTGTTTGAGAACTCTTCCAGTGCAGAAATATTTCCTGAGATCCAGCCTGGGCCTTCCCTGGGACAGCTTGGAATCATTTCCCCTGCTCCTGTTGCTTGCCACCAAGCTGAGGTTGCCCCCTCCTTGCTTCAACCACTTTTCAGGCAGCTGCAGAGAGCAATGAGCTCTGCCTTCAACCTCCGCTCCTCCAGCCTGAACACCCCCAGCTCCCTCAGCCCCTCCAGCAGCTCCAGGCCCTGCTCCAGCCTCGCTGCCCTGCTCTGGACACACTGCAGCCCCTCAATGTCCTTCCTGCAGTGAGCAGGCATCGAAAGACTGCAGAGCACTGGGACATATCCTAGCTGCAGGCAGCAGATGTGGAGCAGGCTGCCCAGAGAGTCTCCTTCTCTGGAAGCATTCAAACCCCACCCGGATGTGCTCGTGGGTGCCCTGCCCTGGGTGCCCCTGCTCTGGCAGGGGGTTTGGGCTGGATGATTTCTGGAGGTCCCTTCCAACCCCACCACTCTGTGACTCCCTGCAGGAGCCATGCCCTTGTCTCATCCCTGCCACCCCAATGCCCTGAGTCAGAAGCTCTGCTCACAGTCCCCATGGGCTGGCTGTGCTGCCCTGCTGGCCTGGAACAGATGGCAGAAGGGGGTTTGGGTGGCACTGCTGGGCCATGCCCACAGCCCCAAGAGAGCAGCATTGACCTGGGCTTGGGCTCAGCAGGAAGCTGCTGCTGTGTGCAGGCTTTGTGCAGGGCCCACACAGAGCAAAAGGTGCAAAGCATCTTCCCTGCCCAGCCCTGGCACCCCTCAATATCCAAAACAGCAGCCAGAGCAGGGAGAGCAGCAGCACAGGGAGGGGATTCTGCCCCTCTGCTCTTGCTCTGCTCAGACCTCACCTGCAGCACTGCCTCCAGTGCTGGGGAACACAGCACAAGAAGGACCTGGTGTTGCTGGAGAGGGTCCAGAGGAGGCCACCAAGATGATCAGAGGCTGCAGAGCCTCTGCTGTGGGACCAGGACTGGGAGAGTTGGGGCTGTTGAGGCTGGAGAAGAGAAGGCTGCAGGGAGAGCTCAGAGCAGCCTTGCAGTGCCTGAAGGGGCTGCAGGAGAGCTGGGGAGGGACTTGTGCCAAGGGCTGGGAGTGCCAGGAGGAGGGAGAATGGCTTTGAGCTGGGAGAGGGGAGAGTGAGAGTGGAGAGGAGGAAGAATTTGTTGAGAGTGAGGGTGGGGAGAGACTGGCACAGGTTGCCCAGGGAGGTTGTGGAGCACAGAATAGGATCTTTGTTCACATTCTGTGCTTCTGTGCTCCACAACCTGCCTGGAGGTGTTCAGGACCAGGTTGGATGAGACCTTGATCAAGCTGTGCTAGTTGGAGATGTCCCTGCCCATGGCAAGGGGTTGGCACTTGCTGAGCTTTGAGGTCCCTTCCAACCCAACCCAGTCCTTGGTTCTACCATCCACCTGGCTCCTCCCCTGGTGTTTCCTCTGTGCCATGCTGCAGTGCAAAGGGCAATGCCAGATGCCACTCCGTGGGTTCTGCCCTCCCACCCCAGGAGGTTCTGGTCATCCATGTACCAAAAGCATCTCCCTGGCATGAAACCAGAGGCTGGGGGCTGGGCTCTGAGCCTTGCTGCCCCAGGGGTCTGGAGGCTGTTGCAGTCACAGTGCTGTGCCATGTGCTGCAGGCTGTGGGGACTCCTCTACACTCTAATCCCACCCTGCTTGAATCCCCAGAGGACAAAGGCGGGGACCAAGTGACCCTGGCTCTCTGCTGGGTCACCAGCTCAAGCCTGCACTGCCAGGGAGTTTCTGAGGGCTTGGCCTGATGCCTTGCAGTTTGCCAATAGCTTGTTGCCATCTGTTTTCTCATCTCGACTTTCAGAGTGGAATTTCAACCTCCCTTTACCTGATAAATGGTTTGTAAGCTCCTCCCTGTGCCCTGGCCTGTGGCAGCTGTGACAGCGTGCAATAGTTTGTTGTTCCCTCTGGCTGGGACTGGAATGTAAATCCCCAGTCCTGGCTGGAGAAACCAGGCACTTGCTGTCTTCATCAGCCCCCTGGAGTGCTTCCAGAGGAGCTGGCACTTACCCAGGGCCTGCCTGGCCTCACTCAGCTGCAAGGCAACAGCCTGGCATTAATGCAGTGCATGTAGCAAGGAGCTTGTGATGGAGATTCAGTTCAAAAGAGCCTTCCAGAGTTAATAAATTGAGGGGATGCAGGTATCAGAGGATAACAGCAATGGGGAAAACAGTGCCCAACTTATCAGCAGAGATTTTTTGGGGGGGGGATTGTGTTTCTTGTGCAGGCTCAGAGCAGTGTGGTTCAGTGGATGGAGATTCAGTTATGGAGATTCAGTTCAAAAGAGCCTTTTGGAGTTAATAAATTGAGGGGATGCAGGTGTCAGAGGATAACAGCAATGGGGAAAACTGTGCCCAACTTATCAGCATTTTTCTTTTGGGGAGGGTTGTGTTTCTTGTGCAGGCTCAGAGCAGTGTGGTTCAGTGGATGGAGATTCAGTTATGAAGATTCAGTTCAAAAGAGCCTTTTGGAGTTAATAAATTGAGGGGATGCAGGTGTCAGAGGATAACAGCAATGGGGAAAACTGTGCCCAACTTATCAGCATTTTTCTTTTGGGGAGGGTTGTGTTTCTTGTGCAGGCTCAGAGCAGTGTGGTTCAGTGGATGGAGATTCAGTTATGAAGATTCAGTTCAAAAGAGCCCTCCAGAATTAATAAACTGAGGAGGTGCAGGTATCAGAGGATAACAGCAATGAGGGAAAACTGTGCCCAACTTACCAGCAGAGATTTTTTGGGGGTGTTGTGTTTCTTGTGCAGACTCAGTGGAGCAGTGTGATTGTTCACTGGCATTTAGGAAAGAGCTGCACACATAATGAGCTGTACAGAGTGGGTGATGTAGCTTGTGCAGGGCGGGTGAGTGGCCTTGTTCACCTTACAGCAGCTTTGTAGGTAGAGCCAAAGGGATCTGGGTGCAGAGCAGCTCAGCTGAGTGGTTCTGGGTTGGAGCTATCTAAGACCTGAGCATTGCCCACTCACTGCATCAGGAGTTTAAATAGCAGCAGGCTTTAACCCTGCCCTGCACAGAGCTCTGCTGTGTGCCTCACCTCATCTCTGTGTGCAGAAAGCCAAGGGCACTGAAGGCAGCTGGTCTGGGTGGCACCTAGGCCAGCAGCAAAGGCAAGGCTTTGGCCACCTCAGCTCTGGGCATGTTGCTGCAGCAAGCATGGTGCAGGCAGAGGAGCTGTGAGGGCTGCTGGCTCCCTGCTGCCCCAGCCCTGCCAGGGGCCAGGCCTTTAGGCTTGAGCAGGGCAGGGCACAGGTGGTATCTGCTTTCATGAGCTGGAGGAGATTACCCTGGCAGGGCACAGCTGAACACAAACCTCCTCTCTTCCCAGGGTCTTGCTGCATATTGTGTCCAAGTGCCACGAGGAAGGTCTGGACCACTACTTGCGCTCCTTCATCAAGGTCAGTCAGGACCCCCCCTGCAGGAGGCTGCCTGCTGGCAGAGGGCACACTGCTGGCAGAGGGCACACTGCTGACACTCCTCCTCTCCCCTCAGTATGTCTTCCGAGCTGAGAAGCCCAGTGCCACGCAGGCAAAGCTGACCCATGAAACCCTGGTGCTGGCCATGGCCACCATCCTGAAGCAGTCAGCAGACTTCCTGGCCATCAATAAGCTGCTCAAGGTGAGGGACTGCCAGGGCTTGACTGCCAGAGTGGGGAGGGGGCAAAAGAAGGGTCCTAAGTTTAAAGCCCAACACTTTTGACCCATCCAAACCCACCAGGGCAGCTTGTGCTGTGAATACACTCGAGGCTGGCCCCTTCCAAGAGAGAAGAGCTCTTGCAGGCAGCCAGCCTGTGCCATGGCTCCTGGCACCACACAGCCAAGGGCTTTTCTTTTTGCCAGTGCCACCTGTTTTCTTCTAGTCACACCTGAAGGCTGTCTCAGGGGAGGCAGGCTGAGTTTCTGCCTCTCTGGGCCTTTGTGGGCCCTGCACCCAAGCCCTGCTGGCTCCTTGCAGGGTGCATTGGGGTGCAGAGGGGATGGAGCCCTTCCCACCCCATGCCTGGCAGGACTTCTCCAGGCAGCACAGCCACCTGTGCCAAGCTAGCATGCAAGCACAGCTGTGCTTACAAAATGCCTTTTGCCTCTGAGCCCTCCCTCCCACGCTGCTGCTGCTGCCCCACACAACCAAACATGTCCAATCCTGCTGAGAGAAGTAACAAGATGCTTTTTTTCCCCCCTTCCTAGTACTCCTGGTTTTTCTTTGAATCACTGGCAAAGTCCATGGCAATGTATTTACTGGAAGAAAACAAAATCAAGGTAAGACCAAACTGGTTGGGTGCTGCATTCCAGAGCCATCACAAACAAACTCTCCTCCAAAAGATTTTCTCAGAGACTCTGTGAATCCCAGGCTCAGAGGATGTCAGGGGTTGGAAGGGACCCACAGAGCTCATCCAGTCCAACTCCCCTGCCAGAGCAGGACCAGACAATCCAGCTCAGGGCACACAGGAACACATCCAGACAGGCCTTGGAAGGCTTCAGAGAAGGAGGCTCCACAACCTCTCTGGGCAGCCTGTGCCAGGGCTCTGGGACCCTTCCAGGCAAGAAGTTGCTCCTTATGTTGAGCTGGAGCCTGCTGTGCTGCAGCTTCCATCCATTGCTCCTTGTCCTATCCCAGGCAGCAGTGAGCAGAGCCTGTCCCCCCACTCCTGACCCCCATCCCACAGAGAGTTATAAACATTTATTAGATCCCCTCTCAGTCTTCTCCAGACTCTCAGCCCAGGTCCCTCAGCCTCTCCTCACCAGGCAGTGCTCAGTGCCCTCAGCATCCTCACAGCCCTCCCTTGGACTCTCTCTAGCAGGTCCCTGTCCCTCTGAAACTGGAGAGCCCAAAACTGAAGGCAGAACTCAAGATGAGGTCTCAGCAGGGCAGAGTAGAGGGGGAGGAGAACCTCTCTGTATCTGCTGGCCACACTCTGCTTAATGCCCCTCAGGACCCCATTGGCCCTCTTGGCCACCAGGGCACATTGCTGTGCCATGAAACTTTGTTTTGTTTTGAAGCAACTACAACTAAATAATCTGTGATGCTCTGGCTCTGCCTTCTTCCCCAACAGCCCAATTCCATCAGATGTTGTAGTACTGGTGAGCTGAGAGCATAGAATCACAGAATTATCAGGGCTGAAAGGGACCTCAAGGATCATCCAGTTCCAACTCCCCTACCATGGGCAAGGACACCTCACACTAGTTCAGGTTGCTCAGAGCCACATCCAGCCTGGCATGAAAGACTTCCCAGGATGGGGCTTCCACCATGGATATAGATACTCAGCTAGACACAAAGATGATCATCAGGATGAGCACTGATTTCTCCCCAAACCAGCCCCAAAATGCATTTCCAGAGCTCCACATTTGGTTTATAAATTAACCTTCCTAAAGATCTGAAGGATGAGTGTGGGCAGGATGCAGCCAGGCTCTGCCCAGGGCTGGTCAAGGGCAGCACAAGGGGCACTGGGTGCCAGCTGGAGCAGAGGAGGTGCCAGGGGAACAGAAGGGGAAACTTTGTCAGTGTGGGGGTGCTGGAGGCCTGGAGCAGGCTGCCCAGAGAGGTTGTGGAGTCTCCTGTGGAGCCTTTGCAACCCCACCTGGATGTGTTCCTGTGTGACCCTGCAGGGGGTTTGGACTGGATGATCTCCAGAGGTCTCTTCCACCCCTGTCATTCTGTGGTTGTGTGACAAACACACCCCTGAAGATTTCAAACACAACCCCCTCCCATTTCACCTCTGGCATATCTGCTGCAGTCACAGATCCTACTTGGCAGGCACTGATCTATGTTTGGGAGGTATTACCTGGGCTTGTTTCCCTTTTCCTTCCTTCAAGATTGAAGAACATTTTCTGGGTTCTTGTCTCCAGTATCTGTTTTTCAAGCAGAGCAGAGCAGATTTAGATTGGGTGTTAAGAACAAGTTCTGCACCATGAGGATGGTGAAACACTGCAACAGGTTGCCCAGGGAGGTGGTTGAGGTCCCAGCCCTGGAGGGTGAGGCTCAACAGGGCTCTGAGCAACCTGCTCTAATGGAGGCTGTCCCTGCCGACTGCAGGGGGGGTTGGTCTGGGTGACCTTTGGGGGTCCCTTCCAACCCAGCCCATTCTGTGGTCCATTTCACACTAACAGGGTGACTCAGGATAGCAAATTGTGTCTTTATAGCCTCAGAGAACCACAGGGGTTGGAAGGCACAGACCTGTGAACATCAGCTCCAACCCGTAACCCTGACAAGCTGAACTAGCCAGAATTTTCCTTTTTCTTTTCCCCCACTCCTTTCCCTTTTCATTCTCAAATGAGTTCCCTTCCAACCCAGCCCATCCTGTGGTTCACTTCACACTAACAGGGTGACTCAGGATAGCCAATTCTGTCTTTATAGCCTCGCAGAACTGCAGGCATTGGAAGGCACAGACCTGTGAATATCAGCTCCAACCCCTACCCCTGACAAGCTGAACAACTAGCAAAATTTTTCGTTTTTTTTTTCCCCCCCCACTCCTTTCCCTTTTCCTTCTCAAATCTAATTTTAAAGTGCCAGCTCTCCCCCTGGCTCCTGCAGCCTCTCCTCCGCTCCTGCCGCCGGCGCTTTCCGCACGATCAGGAAACCCAAACACCTGCTAAGGGGAGCTTGTGCCTGGCTCTCCCCAGCTGCTGGCCTGCAGCTCCTGACTGTGGGATGTGCATTTTGGTTTCAGCTGCCCCGAGCCCAGCGTTTCCCTGACTCCTACCAGCATGCCCTGCATTCCTTGCTGCTCGCTGTCATCCCTCACGTCACCATTCGCTATAACGAGATCCCCGAAGAGTCCAGGAATGTCAACTTCAGCCTGGCCAACTTCCTCAAGGTCAGCACTTCTCTTTCCTTCACCCAGGCTTTTATCAGGGGCGGGGGGGGGGGAGGGGGGAAGAAAAAAAAAAAAAAAAGAAAGAAAGAGCCAGTGAAAAAAATAATAAATACTGTATTGCTCCCTCCCTGGAGGTGTTCAAGGCCAGGTAATGCTAGAGTTTGAACTGGAAGAGGGGAGATTGAAACTGGATGTTAGGAAGAAGTGAGGGTGGGGAGA
>WBNM01034969.1:1314-14275 GCA_013399055.1 Ramphastos sulfuratus
GCCTTCCAATATCTGAAGGGAGCCTACAGGAAGGCTGGGGAGGGACTATTTACAAGGTCCTGTAACAACAGGATGAGGGGTAATGAGTTTAAACTGGAAGAGGGGAGATTTAAACTAGGTATTAGGAAGGTCTTTACAGTGAGAGTGGTGAGACACTGGAACAGGTTGCCCAGGGAGGTTGTGGATGGTCCCTCCCTGGAGATGTTCAAAGTTAGGTTAGATGAGGCCTTGAGCGACCTGTACTAGTGGAAGATGTCCCTGCCTATGGCAGGGGAGGTTGGAACTGGATGATCTTTGAGATCCCTTCCAACCTAAACCATTCTGTAATTCTGTGATTCTGAAAAATAACCCCCTAGAAAGATAAATCTCTTGTCCAGAGACATGGAAAATTACTAGACATCAATGTCAACATTTTTATCTGTGTGATTCATCATAATCAACATGTCACTTATACACACACTGTCATTTATGTCTCCATCAGTTATGTGCTAGAAAAACATTTTCAGAAGTAGCTGTTTACTTACCTACTATATACAATAGATTATTATACACTCCTCTGGTATTTCTTTTTTTTTACTTGGTCCCAAATCATACCTTTCCCTCACTTTGTAACAAAGCCTTGTCATAAGTCCATAGTTTAGAGTTACCTTTCACTAGAGAATCTATTTCTATCACAACAAAAATACTTTTGAAAAACTCAGCAACGTTTGGATTTCTAGGGAAAAGAACACAGTAAATAGGTACTACAATGAAAAAACATTACTGTTGCATTTAAGAATTGAACCAATTTGAAACTTTCAGTTACATGCATTTGTTTTTTATGTAGATAACACACTACAGTGTTTTCACTGAATTAGAGTAACTTTTAATTCTCTTTTGCCTTGAATTTTAAAATAGTTTGATTTAATTTCAATTCCAAAAGTCAAAATCCTTTTGGAAATAGAAGAGTGATATTTTCATTTCTACTTCTCAAGAGGATTTCCTGAATAATAAATTAAGAATAAAGGTTTTGACCCTTACTATATTTTTCCCACTTTCTAAAAAAGGTCCTGAATGTACAATAGCAGTCATTGGAAATGCTCCACTTTCTTGAACAGCTTAAATATATCATTTGAAATTAGGAACAAGGGAGACAGACCTGGGAATAACTCCCCTGTAGTTTGCCAGTGCTTGTGAACACCTGGGGATGGTCCTAAGTTCCAACTCCCACAACTTCAGGTCCCCTTTTTTCCAGGCAGCCTATTCCCTACTCTCTAGAGAGGTATCACAAAAAGGCAAAGTACCAGCACTTAAAATCACTGTTTCCTTGTGGAAGTGGCTATGGAATGTTTTTTTCATGGGTTAAAAAATACATGTAAGACTTGTTGCATGTTGCCAAATCATTCTTAAGTCCTTTCAGCCGTGAAATGCTACTGAGTTCAGTGCAGTTCTACACAGATGCATACGTGGGTCCTGTAGATCCTACCTTGCAGAATTGGAGCTGTATTTCTAAATATTGCACAGCTAATTGTTTGAAGGCATAATTAGACCTCAAATGGTTGATCATAATGTAATTAGGTTCCTCAGCCTTAAGTGAGAATTAATTTAAACTAACATCCAAAACTCCATTTAAAAAGGGAGAACTCTGAAAAACAAAAAACCCGGTCAAAACCACTTTAATAAAGGACAATGTATTGAGCTATAGCAAAACGTACCTAGTCTCTTATAAAAGAATAAGGACTTGAACACTGTGAACCAAATGTCTAGAAATGACAAATTACCTCAGACCAGATGCAGAATTAATGCTATATATTAGAGAACAGATGAGGTAACAAGTTAGAATTTAACCTTATCAACAAGTGTCACAGAACTGAACTCCTTGTGTTCCCTCCCACATTCAATTTTTGTTTCATGAATACTAGAGCATTTTAGAATTTATTCTCATTGAGGCCAAATTCTTGGTTGGCTACCTCTTTCATAGGTTGTTCAAATGTCTTGTCTCTATTTCAAGATTATGTGCAACTTGTCTATAAAGCTGTGCTTATTTTCATCTTGCTTTTTAAGACCTAAAACTTTTGTCTTCTGAAGTGAAAAGCAAGGCAGTTTCCCTTCTGATGATTCCTTTAAAGCTTTTTCTTATCCTACTCAGCCTTTGATTATAAACCCCGCCATGATTTCCAGAAAAAAAAAGTTATTACTCTCATTTGGGGGGCCACATCCTCCCAAATCTTCTATCTTTTCATGTCATTAAAGCAACACTCATGTACAGCATTAAAGATTTGGCCATTATACATCCTCTGTATTTTATGTCTGTGCAACTAAGTTACGAATCTTCGGTCTCGTGTTTCCAAACCATGTTCCTTTTATTACCATCACAAATGACATGAAAGACAACTTCACAGAGGAATTAGTGAAAACAGTCCACATAAAATGAAAAGTGACCTTAATGCTCATCCAAAATTCCAACCAGATCTTATGCAGACCTGAAAGTCTCATATTGCAGCTTGCAAAGGTATGGGTCAATCAGAACTTATATAGGAACAATATTTAACAGAGAGTGCCAGGAAAGTTTTACCATGAAGGCTGATATCCAGGCCATAGGTAGCTCTGCTGAAAAACTGCAGAAGCCACAGTGTAATACACGGATTGATTTGCCCTTTTTCATGCAGGCTGTCAGGTATCAATCTTTACATTCCACATTATCCCACTGCACACAGAAACCGTGAATGTAAAAGACCTTTACATACTCAATTCCAGTTCTGTTAGCTGACATGAAGACTTGTACAACTAATACAGTAAATTAAATCATCTTCTTTTATTCATTTTTTCCTCTCCCTATTTTAAAAAGGCTTCTAAGAGCACAAACTTCACCTAAAATTCAGTGGAAAGGTATCAAAAGTTCAGAGTAAGTTTCTCCCTATTTAATTTCAAGTCTAATTCTGCAGAAAAGTGATTCTGTGTGAATTTAGATATATCCAATAGAATTATAAAACAAAAACAATGAGTTCCAGAAGTTACACCCTTCAATGTTTGTGTGCTATAAGTAAATGAGCAATTTCAAGAGAAAATTTAGTCTCCTTTTGCAAAAAGTTTCAGTGAATTGTAGAGTTTATTCTATCACTCATCTAGAAAACACTTACAATGTCCCTAAACCTGCCACTTTCAGAGTCTCAGGTTCTGTTTCGAATTTTGAAAGGAATGAAATTAATTTGTTTCTTATTTGCTATAGATTCAGAAGTCGCAGGAAAAGACAATTTAAAATGTTACCTTGAAGTGTTTCTGCTGCTGGAAATGATTTGTTCATTTCAAGATGAAAGAATAATTGTTGATCTATCTAAGAGTCTCTGAAGAATTGCTCTTTCAAGGGTAAGGCTCAGGAAATAGTCTACCAACAGTCAGAACTGAACACTGCGAATGATAAAGCACCCTTATTTTCTAAGCCAAACAATGCTTATGTGGCACTTAAATTCCATGGGACTTCTCTGAACAGGTTTATGATGTGCAAATGCCAATTCATTTTTCTTCTTCGCTTGAAAGAACAGAACAGCAAAACACAAATTAAAAAACAAAAAAAAAATAATAAATAAGCAGTGAAAAATGCAGGCTCTGACCCAAAGAGCTTATACCTGAGAACATAGAAAGGCAGCATGGTAGAACTCAAAACAACTGTCCCATGAGTACAGAGCTTCTGAAAACATTTGGGTCTTACTGTTTTGTGGGGTCAGGTAGAATGTATGCAATGCATAGAGCTTCCCTTTCACTCTCTTGAATTTTAACTAAAACAGCAACAAACCGTCCAAGACCATCCTTGGCTGCCAAAACTTCAGTAAATACTGAAGATACAGTAGACAAACCTCACAGCATTAATCACCCATTGTTTACAGATGCACATTAAAATACCACTAATGGAAGCACAATTTCTCCCACAGGATGACTTTAATAAATTGAAAGTAACTTATTTTCCATAAGGCATTTAGCATGTGACACCACAACACCAGCTGCTTTTGTCTTAGTGACAGATCACATACATTATGTAGATTCATCAAAGATTTTCACCCTTGTCTGTCTTGTGGAATTGTCCCATCATAGAATAAAAAGAACTTGACCAGAATCATTGAACATTTAATTTTTAAACAAAGCTGAAATATAAACCTGAAATATAAAGTTTAGTCCCTTTAAAACATTTTAAACAAGTCTCTTTAAAATATCTTGTGTAATTGAATGGGATAATGCACTCTGAAAAAATCTATGGTATTATCAATAGGCAGACTTAAATTCAGATCTGAGGAATATTTGCTGATAATGTACAGAAGAGTGCCATATTCCCTTATGTTTTGGTCTGTGAAAGTACTCATTTGGATGCCTAATTACCTCTAAACATATAAGTAACATAGTCATAATTAATGTCAGCAAATACTAGAGTTATCACCAGGATTTACACGAACTGGGAATGCAGCTTGCTTGGTTGAGAAGGTCGTCATCCAAGCAGCCACGGGATGGGATTCATTTCACTTGAGCAATTTAAAAATGGGGCAGCTTACCCAAATTAGTCATCTTTGTAAAGAGAGATGGGTATCCTCAGAAAGTCATACCAGATTAAGCAGCTTACTAAGACACATGGTTGATTCTATGATTCTACGGGGTGTCCTGCTAGAAGTTAAAGAATTAAGTAAATCCTGTCTCATGAGCTCCACCCAAGGGCAATCCTACAAACTCTGAACACAGACTACTCCACAGCTAGAACCGGGGTCAAAAGCATTTTGCCAAGCCATGCAGTTAGACCAGTGTAAGTTCAATGTAATAAATAACACCTCTCCTCTCCCCTTTACACTGATTTTAACACAAGCTGGGGACACTTGTGCTTCCATTTGACCTTTTATAAGAACCCTCCCTACAAAAACACCTATCACAAATACTGAAAAGAAATAATATTCTGGAAATATTCAAGTGTAATTGCTACATTTAATGGATACATTTATCCATTAAAAAACAATTTTTGACCTCCTTTTCTACACTGATTTATACAATCCATTATGTATGCCCCATTGATTTTGCTGGGTCTATTTCTGCAATAAAATTCTACAGAGTAGATTAAAAAGCATCTGCATCTGTTTACAGATGACCAGTTTGAACTCCCACAAAAGGTGAGCAATTACTTATACATCAGGAGCGTGTCACAGGTAAAAAGGTAAATAATTATTCAATATATTGAAAGTGTTCATGATCTGAAAGCACACTAAGTATTTTAATTGCTTCTTCATAAAATTATGAAAGCAGATAGTTTACTTGTACTAATTATATTATAAAATTAATATAATCATTAAAAATACAGAACTACTTGGGGTAATTCTGGTATCTAACATCAGGATAAGTTAAACTTTCTTTAATATCAAACAATTAATAGAAGGATCATGATAAAATGACTAATTTCCTTTGATTTACCATTTTTTCCCCTTGTATTCATATTTAACTTGATGATATGCTGTAAATCAACTATTCACTAACAGAGAAAGGGTTGGTTTGTATGAACTTCAATCGTTTATAATTGTAATGGTTTACCTTAAATCACCTGATCCCCCAATACAAAAGTGAGAGGAAGTGTAGCACACAAAACTCAGGGCAAAGATAAAGAGATGAGAGTTTAATGTAACATAAAATATCATAAGCACAATGTATAATTACCTTAGCTAATAATCAAATTAATCTAATAATACAACACATGATTGCCTTAGCTTAGCCTATTTGCAGAAGAAACACAAGTGAAATATATGGGGACGGAGAAAAGAAAATAAAAAAAGAAAAAAAACCCAAACCCCAGCCAACCAAACCAAACCAAACCAAACCCCAGCCAACCAAACCAAACAGAAACCTCACTCTTTCTAACATCGTGCCTGCAGAAAGAGACCACACTCCAGAATCCAGAAGCAGCAATCAGAACAGGAAACCTCCCATGTGGCAATCTGAACTTCAAGCCCCATAATACTTTGCTCCAGTTAGTGCTTTCATTTTTGAAGCAGGCATGATTGCAGCANAAATATCATAAGCACAATGTATAATTACCTTAGCTAATAATCAAATTAATCTAATAATACAACACATGATTGCCTTAGCTTAGCCTATTTGCAGAAGAAACACAAGTGAAATATATGGGGACGGAGAAAAGAAAATAAAAAAAGAAAAAAACCCCAAACCCCAGCCAACCAAACCAAACAGAAACCTCACTCTTTCTAACATCGTGCCTGCAGAAAGAGACCACACTCCAGAATCCAGAAGCAGCAATCAGAACAGGAAACCTCCCATGTGGCAATCTGAACTTCAAGCCCCATAATACTTTGCTCCAGTTAGTGCTTTCATTTTTGAAGCAGGCATGATTGCAGCATGGTAAGAGTAACAGCAGCAGGTTCAACTCAATCACAATGATATAAGTCATTCCTTATTGCGGTATACGTGTGAAATGTCATTATTTTTTGCAGTCACAAAACTGGACAAACAAGCTGCTTTTTTTTTTTTTTTAATGTACAGGCAAGTAAATACTGGTAAATCTAAATATATATATATAAAATATCTTGAATATCTGCATATTCCAAGAATATTAAAAATAGCTTATAAAGATTAAGCTATGTATTAAATAGATTTTTCCGCCCTCAGAACAGCTAATCAATGGAATAATGCAATGTTAGTTTGTAGTTGGTGCAAACAAGTACCAAGAGCAGTTAAATCCTTCTTCACATGAATCTGCACAGAGAGGGCTCTATATCCTTATGACTAACTCAGAGGGATCAGTGTTCACAGAACAGTGCTAGAGTAGTTGGATAGTGGTCACTATCTGAACAGATCTGGAGGATCAGTAATCTCCAGTAACAGATCTGGAGTGGTCAACAGATCTGAAGGATCAGTAACCTCCTGTGAGGTTACAATGAGGAGATCAGCCTGTCTGACCGCATCCAAGGACCTTGACAACTATGCAGCTAATGGTCCTTTTTGAAGACTTAAACTAAGTTTTTGTTGCACTACTTGTATTCTGATGAAGCATTTAGTCACGCAGCAAGTACACACACCAAATGCTTAAAGCACTGCAACCTGAAATGCTGGAATAGTGGCACAGATTATGCACATACAACATTAAACCTGTTCTTTCAGTCCTGTCACAAGGCAGGATTACAAATACTTGTTCAAAAGCTGTAAAGGGTTAACCCTCCTGGATGGGGGAAGTGGTCAGAACTTGAGCCCAGGTCTGCTTGACCCCAGGTGTAGTGTTTAGCCCACTCCCACTTCCTGTCTGGATCCCCTATATAAACAGAGGAACTTCCTGTTTTTCTCACTCTCTCCCTCTCCTCTCCTCTCCTGTTGTTTTCCCTTCCTTATACCTATTTGTAACTCCCCTACCTTAAATACCTTTTATTTGTTGTTAAAGTTTTTCTTTTAACTTCCAAATCATAGCAAGACTGTTCTTTGGGTGTTTTTACCCCTTCTCTCTCCACATCTAATTCCTTTCTTTCCAGAAGGGTGGAGGAGGGGAAGGCATCCTACTATTATTGTATTGGTTTCTGTTAGATATATTTTGAATCCCTTGGGAAGCTTAAACTCAAACCAATACAAAAGCAAAAATGAAAAATACATTTTCTACCTGAAGAAGTGTATCTGGGACTATCACCTATTCGGAATCTGTCTTCCTGTTCAGAGCATGGGTCTGTTTGTGGCAGACCAGAAGATCAAACGCTTTCACTATTGACCTTCCTGTACTACTATCATGTGTCCAAAGTGTTAGGGCTGGTACTGGAAACGATGCAGTAACTTACTACTGCCTCCTAGAAACAAGGATTGTGCACAGATGACATTTTTACCTGTGCGACATTTAAGTTACATCATAAGTAACTGATTAGAAGATTTGAGAATGCGCACTTCAAGTTTGCACAAAAAGTGTAATTAAAGCAACTAATATTTATTCACTAAGATATGGCATTCCTGTAGAGGCTCTGAGGAGGAACAAGAATTTCTGGACTCATTACTTACTAGCAAACATATCCAGATATGTGCACATACATCTGCGTATTAAAAGTATTCCAATTTGGCAGCAAGTGTATCAAAACTAAAATGCCAAGATACTCTATTTAAATGATTGTGCAGTGCAATATGACTCATAACTTTATAAAGCACTATAAATCTAAAACTGACACATTTTCTGACAGAATACAAGACTGGAATTCTTATTTGTGAATAAAATTACAGAGAAACAAAGACCTCTACAGAGTATATCAACAATCTCTTCTTCATTCTGGAATAAGAAACTTTTAAATGACGTGTTGTGTAGGTGAATCTAAGATTTGACAAGAGAATTCAGAAATGTTATTTTGATGGATATATTATAAAGAGAGTTTAAAACAGTAACAACTGGTAAAATAACAAAAAGGATGACAGCAAGTGAAATAAAGAAATCAAATCAGTGAATGGGCAGAGTATGTTAGGTCCTCTCATCTGACAGCTTTCAGACACTTTGAGTAATATTTATGCACATTAACAGTTCCTGGAATGAAACAGTACTCAGCTTGAATCTTCTGAAATTCTGTAGTTTCTGGAATAAAACCCAGAACTGGCCCTTCGTAAGACAACCAAAATGTGTAGTTTTTGATCAAATACATCTTAAGCTATGATCTTCTATTGCTCATCAGCCTACCAAACACTGACAGTGGAGAGATGGTAAAGTTTATGCCTGCCAGTTCTCCACCATCCAGAGAGAATTTGGTCTGAACATTCTGACCTGATGTACAGCATGAGAAAGTCCTTATTTCAGTCCTGTTAATTTTGGCAGAATGCCACTCACCATTCTCAGATATAATTTTTTTTCTATGAAATTGACTACTTGGGCTTCTAAAATCAAAAATCAGAAAAAATCTCAAAAAATGTTGACTCTGTGGCCTATGGTATACCATAAGAAAGAAACTGAACTTCATTTAGGTTTTCGGAAGAGGTTTTGGTGTTACCTGAGGCATATTTTATTGTCCTAAAACCAGAAGTAAATGCTCTCTAGCTCCATATATAATTTAATGACACATGATGCAGTACAATTTAATGCTACATTAGAAGCAGCTTGTGACCCCTGTAGCACAGCTACCTGTAGCACAGTTTTCACAGTGCTCAGATAACATCCAAAGAAGAGTGAAAAACAGCTCAGACTATGGCAAATACTCCTCAACGTCTTTTGCGACCTATTGATGTGATAGGCAGCAAAGATTCAACAGTCAGCTTGGCTCCTGCTTAGCATAGTGCAAACTCTGAGTTTTACACAGAATTACTGTACTTACACAAACCAGCAACAGACATTTCCTCAGTGTAAATAAAAAGTCAAATATCATAGGATAGAAACCATAGAATGCACAGGGCTGGATGGGACCCTAAAAGGTCATTTTGTCCAACCCCCCCTGCATTAAGCAGGGACATCTCCAATTAGATCAGATTGCTCAGGGTCACATCCAATTTGACCTGAAACGTTTTCATGGATGGGGCTTCCAGCACAGTTCTGAGCAGATCATTTCAGTATCTCACCATTCTCATTGTAAAGAACTTTCTCCTCATGTCTAACCTAAATCTATCCTGCTCCAGTTTAAACCATTGCTCCTTGTCCTATCTCTACAAGTCCTTCTAAACAGTCCTTCCCCAGCCTTCCTGTAATGTGTTCATAAGCTACTTTTTAAGACTTGCCCATTCTACCTCTTATGCTTAAGCATACTGGTCACAGCAGACAAGATGCACAAACAGGGAGAGCATGAAGCTCCTTCTGTGTGCTCAAGAACAGATCTTTAGTGCCTCAGTGCATTTTAGGAATTCGTGCAACTCACCATGTCTCAACTTCATCTATGCTGGGTTGTTTTTTTTTAACTTTGTGCAGAGCTCATCAAGTAAATAAACTACTTGAGAAGTGATTTTATTTTAATGGAACTAGTATTCCAACTAAATAGCAATGCAGTGTGTCTGTTTAAAATTTAATTTATTCTGTACATTTTTCAGAATGTGGCTGCATACACATGAGTAAATCTATTTATTTCTATTAATATTTTCAGGTGAAATTGTATTTTCAAAGAGGTTAGTTAAAAGAAAGCAATTAAATAATGTATCTGTAAAGTTCCTACATATGCATGATGTCTATTATACTGCTCCATGACTTTTTCCCATGAAACAAATAGTTCAGTTTGATAGAGGAAACTGAAATTAGACTAATTTACATAGGTCTCTATATGCCTTTGGAAACTCTTCCATCTTTATTTTTAGCAGCTCAGTCAGTCATCATAGTCAGTTAAAGGTTGATTAGGTTTGCAGAGTAGTTAAAATGCTAACCATGCAAAATAAGGGAAGACATCCTTCTGTAAGGATGTGCATGAAGGAGTTTTTTCAATTAACTTTTTTTTTTTAGGTTTTAGTAAAAGGCCACATTTTGCTGTTCAAAGATTGTAAATACTATGATAAATGCATGCCTTGAAGGAATGCTATAGGGGAAATTCAGAGCAACTCTCAATAGAACTGTATCTTCTTGTCAGACTCTAATTTAAGGCTACCATTGTACACTTTAAAACATGATACACTAAGCAAATTCATGTTATATTTCTATTTGTTTATGCACACAATCATGATCATGCGCACAAATATATAATATATATGCAAAGAGAAATTCTTGAGTATTTTTTAGAGTGAAATCAAATATTAACATCCTGTGAGGCTAATGGAAGCAAATCTGAGCACACTTCATTTAATTCTTACCCTTCTTCCTTAACTCTTCATTATTAACATTGCTGTCATTTTCCATCACTGTTTTGGTCTTCTGAAAGAGTGATGGGGAGTATTGTCACCGCGCAATTCGAACACAGAGAGCAGTCTGGGATTTCATATTCATACTTTTGTACATCTCTCTAAAAACCTGACTTAAGGTATGACTGACAATTGATAGCTCAACAATCAAGAGCTAGAATTAACAAAACAACAACAGTGATAAATCTCATCAGTCCACAATACTTCTAAGTAATGCTAAATCTTCAGCTACCAAAAAATTGTCCCACCAGTCACCTCAAGTGAGAAGCTGAGAGTATGAGACAATTTTACAAGCATGAAGTATAGCAAGAGGCATACTGGCTCTGCCATCTCCTGCAACCATAGTGCAAGATGAATATTGCCTCTGTCTTTAGAGTTTTCTGCTGGGGTACAGGGATGAGTGAGAAATTTCTCATCTCCTCACTCTTTGTTCCCACAAAGATTTGAGCGCTAAAGAAAGGCTACTGAAGATCCCTGAAAGATTCCTGTCTGGCTAAAGATCTTTTTATTGAATATAAAAAACCTGTGCCTTGAATAAATATGTAAAGTGAGGCTTCTTGTAAGCTCCATAGACAATTCATGTTTTGTAGTGCTCAATTCTTTTCCATTTTTCTACAGTAGCACATAAAAGTTTTCTCTACAAAAGTCTTTCCTGTTCCTCAATTGAAAAAAGTTTAAGGACAGTCACTGAGTTATTGTTCCATGTTTCCCAGTGTAATGGTACAATTTGATTTTTTTTTTTAATTCCAGAAAGGTTGAAACTAAAATTCTCTATTATGAACTAGTCTAATCATAATTATTTGATTAATAATTACACATAGAATTAGCTGCAGATCAACAGTGGCAAAGCAACTACTTTTTCAAATTTTAGGTGGATCATTGCTTTCAATAAGCCAGCAATTAGAAATCAAATGACCAAGAAAATTCAAAAGAAATTTTTTATTTTATGCATCTCCAAAGCACAAATTCTTTAAGAATAATATGCAACAGCAATAAAAAAAAAAAGTAAAGCATTTTCAACCAGTTGCAAAATACTGATCAAAGGAACAGAAGGCCTTTTTATAGTTCTTAACCTTAAATATGGAGAATAAATCCCTTTTGGAATTTTCAGTGATAAAAAGGCAGTTGAATTTACATAGAAAGTGAAAAAGAAAAATACCTTTCACTATGAAACATCTGCCAGTATCTTCATAGTTAAAAAACATCTTGAAATTAGATTAGATTGATGGTATCCTGACTGCAGGTAGTCGGAATTTACAGCTAGGAATGGATACCTTAACTAAATAGAGAATAGAGATATCAGTTTTGTTATTGGGAATTACAAGTGTTATATGAGAAAAAGATTCAAGTATCTTAGCTAGGAGCTAAGACAAACCAGAATGCCTAATAAAACACATCTCAAGTCTGAAAAAAAACCCAAAACTTTATTCCTATCAATTTGCCTTTAAATATCTTTGGAGAGGGAATTTTTAATTATGGCTGTATCTCAAGCTTTTGGATTTCTTTCAATGTCTTACAGGCTATTCACATGATATACAAATTGGTCTGGTGGTAAAGACAAAGAGGATCTTGTTATCTCTAATGCCCAGATAGAACACGGGAAACTCAGGATAAATGCTGGTTTTAAGACTTCTAGTCCCAGTCTATAAGCAGAAATACAACCCTTTTGAGAATAGAGCTGAAATTTAGAACTGAGAAAATACAGATGGGAGTTTCACAGAAAACAAACTGGAAGGACAACTGGCATATGGGATAGGCCAAGGATTAAAGGCCTCAATATTGAACTATAAACAATTAAATGTAACAGGTCCTATATCCTCATTGAAATGAGGGGAGTTTAATGATTTCTTTTAATTACCTCCATTATTTTGGAGGAGACTTACCCATGAAGTAGCATTTCAGCCTTTCAAGGAAAAGATAAATTCATGGGTGGAATATTCTCCTCTTTAATCTCTAGCAGATGTAGAGAATCATAGTAGACTGACTTGCCTGCATTGATGGCTGAAGTATGAAGGACCAATCAGGATTTTGTACATGGGAGGCCATGACAAACTGAGGTGCATAGAATCATAGAATGGGAAGGCTGGAAGGGACCTCAAGGATCATCTAGTTCCAACCCCCTGCCATAGGCAGGGACACCTCCCACTAGTACAGGTCACTCAAGGCCTCATCCAACCTGGCC